>CP092091.1:9797500-9847500 GCA_029203775.1 Neoneuromus ignobilis | reverse complement strand
GTTCGTGAACCTTTCTCCCTAGGGCCAATCTCTTATCAGACGTCGTAAAGAAATGTTTTGGTTTCGTATGTCTAGTAATGGATTCATAATACAGTAGATTAAAATTTAGATAACTTAAATATGAACATTATTGATCGAATCGTTTCGATGTGAATTTTTGATGGTAATTTGAAATTATGTTCCGTTGTATCGTCTACGAATCTTCCACAAGGTTGTGCACCTTATATAAATATTTAATAATATATCTATTATGAGTATTTTTTACTTGTGATTTATGCGGATGTATTGTAATATTATTTTTAGCTAAATATTATGTAGCAGTTGGTTTATATAAATTTACAATGAAAATATGAAACGTTTATTCTGTTTTATTATTTGTATATGTAAAAAATTATGTAAAATACTTGAAATAATTAAATGATAATTTTCAGTATACCAAATTACTCTCCACAAACAATTATTTAAAATACTACCGATATTAAAACTTTTTAAAGCATTTTTTTTAATTAATATTTGAAGGATATTCAAACGTACAACAAATTGATTGACAATCTCTTTGCTTATAATTATACCTGTTTTAATTGCTTATTCGATTTAATTTTAATCAAAATGATCTTATGTTTATAAATGATATACAACACGTCGTGGTTTTAAAAAAATTGTTGAATTAATTTCTTATTAAAATGTTACTTCAGTTTTACTTATCTACTAAATAAACATATACAATTATCAAAATAAGAATAATTACAGTGATAAATCTAAAACAACATTAAACAAATAATTTATTAATGGAAAATAAAAACTTGTTAGACATACTAGTGATAAATAAATAAAATAGATAAAAAAATTCTATAAAAACACATAGTTTGAGAATAATAAACCGAAAGCAAAACTCATAAATAAACATAATTATTAAAATCTTAAACATATATATATATATATATATATATATATATACACACTGTATTTTTTCTATATGGAACTAGATCTCAGGATTAAAATACACTTCTCTTTTTCGATATGCAAAAATAGCTTATTAGTATACGATAATTTCACGATGTCAATGTAGAAAAACTAGCATGACTGCTTTAAAGGTATTTTTAATTGCATGCGATTTAAATCCATTCTATTAACAGTATCTACATAATTCATGAATAATTATAATAATACGTAATTCTTTACATACAACAAAACGTTTTGCAATATTTATCAATTTTAATGGTCTATTAGAGAACAGCTTACAACTGGCGTCAACATTCTTTATACAATGATGTATATGTGTGTGTGTATATATGTATATGATATATATATATATATATATATATAAGTTTATATCTTTTCGTACGAATATGTTTCTATGTAAATAGAGCAATAAAAATTTTAATTATAAAATAGCAATAAACCTGCTGTTTTATACGACTTCTAGTTTAGAGATCGAATCCAAACTGTGAAAAATTTTATGGGTGCATTTTAAAATATGAATTTTTATAATAATTTCATCTCACGTACACATTCGGTTCAGCTTGACAATTTTCTAGGAAGTCACATCCTGTTCCAGAATTTAATATGAACATAACTCAGTAAAATGCATTTGTGAATGTCAGACATTTTATAAGAATTACAGTAGGAAATATGTATTTTTTTTTCAGAAAGTTTGGAAAGAATGAAATCATGACTGTAGACCAATAATATGAAACAATACATTTGTAAATAAGTAATTATTATTAAACGTTAATCAAAGTTGTATAATATAGAATGTTTTCTTAAACGTAATAGAACTTTAAATTAAATCCCTGTTGAAAAGTCTATCCAACCTAAAAAAAACACCGATATATATATATATATATATATATATATATATATATATAAGTGTGTGTGTGTTTTTACACACACATAGATAGAACTTTTTTTAATTTAGATAGAATTTTCTATTACAAGTTTAAACTTAAAAAAAAACACCTATATAAACTACATGAATTTCTTAAAGTTTTACCTACTATATATGAACAATTTTCAAGTATTAAATTCATAAAACTTAAAATAGAAATGCAACAAATAATTAAACATGAAATAAAAATACAAAAAATATATAAACTCGAATTATCAAATTTTATTATCTCTGAAATGTCTTAAGTCATTTGTAAAAAATATATATAATTGATATTAAAAAACTATTTTTAACAAATTATAAATAGAAAAATACTTTTATTAATTTCTAGTTTTCTAAAAAACCAATGCAGTACTATTTTCTGTATTTTCAGAAAAAATAGTAATAATTTTATTTCAAAAAATACCCTTACTGTCCAAAAATGTATTATAAATAGAAATTTTATTTACTTTCATAAAAATAAATATGGTATTTCAACAAATTCTATTGCTGAAAAATTTCACTCACCGAAATTACTTTCCAAACAGATGTGTCTATTTTTATACCAAATTATTAAAACTCTAAAACAGATGCAAAAATATAAAGTACTTTTAATCAATTATTTACAAGGATAAAATAGTAATCAATCAATCTATGATGGATATTATTTCTGGTTCATGATCTAGATTATCTCCCATTAAATAAATTGCTGTAATATTTAAAATAATTGACTACATCCTATTTTAAAATAATTGTTCTTCTATTAAAAATAAATAGTTATTATAAACATAATGAATAAAATTTAAAATAAAAACATACAGTACATAAATCCATACATTTTTCTCATTGTATTTAAAACAATGTGTTCATTTTGTTATTGAATAATTGAATTATTCATTTTATTATCAATGAAAATATGAAACGATTCAATCACACATTGAATTTAACGATATAAAATATTTTTTTATAAAATACACTGTTACGACTCAAAATCTGCATCAGATAATATCTCTGGCATTCATTTAATTTATGTTGTTTAAATTGGAATTTTAATTATTTTTTAAAAATGATTTCGTATTTTCCGTTACAAATAAACCAACAATATAAACAATTTATTTCAGAGCAAATCAAAAAAATATAAATAAACAAATATCATATTAATCAGTGATTTTAGTGTACAAATTTTGAATTTTTTTATGAAGATTTGTCTCATGTTTCACCACTCTGATATTTTAAATTCTTGTATGACAACTAAATATTTTAAACGTTTTATGTAAAATTAAATTATATCACGTTTGTATGAATTTATTTTTTGACAAATTTTTAATTATTATCTCTCCAAAATTATATTTTGTAAGCTGATATATATATATATATATATATATATATATATATATATATATAATGTGTGTGTGTGTACTTATTATTATTTTTATTTTAAATTATTTTAAAATTCTTATTATATAAAATTCATTCATTTATAGCATCTAAAATGTATAATCAACGTTTTTTTTTCACAAAAGAAAAAAAATTATAATATGAGAAAATTATAAGGAGAAAAAAATTTGAAAGATTATTACTTATCATGTTTCACTATAAAATTTAATAACATTGTTATGAGCTCAGCACGAAAAACAATTTAAAAAACATTTATGTTCGTTCCATGTTTTCGTTTCAAAATAAGTCTATATCTCTACAATAATTTGACAATATTGTTCTTGGTATCCACAATTATAAAATTCGATTAAAAGCATACGACAATTAATCGTTGATTTAACTCATCGTTTTACAGACATCTTTTTCATTACATGGACTAAACCTGAAAAAAATTCTTCGGAAAACTTCTCGTATCTACTTCACACCGTAACAAATATTCCCTATTCTGATATTTTATTTGACTCTATTTATTTTTCTTTTAACGTCCCTCGCGACGACCGCAGACGGTTGGAGATTATAATAAATACAATACGCAATGCAGTCGAAATGAAGCTGTTCCGCGCTCGGATTCATCATAAAATTGATATCAGGAAACTTAATTAACACACTGTACGGTCGAATAAACGCATTCAATATAAAATAATTGAAAAATAAAATAAGAAATAAAGAATGGAGGAACAAATAGGAAATTTAAATTAAAACACAGCACAGTCCATACCTAGATTATAATATAAATAAATACGCATTTCTGTTTACTGAACTGTCTGTCTGCAAACTTGTCTTAAGGAGACGATGATTAATGTTTTATTTATTTACAGATATTACAAGAGTCTCCTATACCTGAAATCTGTTTCTGAATATTTTTCATCATAAATGCGTTATTTGTACTCGGAAATAAAATCATTAGTACATCAATATCATTTATTAATATATATATATATATATATATATATATATATATATATATATATATAAAATTAATTACTACACAAAGAAATACTTATACATATTTATAATGAAAAAGTAAATACGTTCTATATAGTGTAAAAAATACATGCGAACAAAATGAAACAGGAATTAAACGAATTGACGTTTATTACACAATTTATGTACAATTTTATCGATTTTAAATTCAAAATTTCCTAATGAAAACATTTGCACTCCATAAATTACAAGTTAACGAGATTTGCCGTTGTATAATTCAACAAGCAAATAACAACATTTTTGCTTATCATATTATTATTTTAATTGTAAATGTTTTTGTTTGTATTGTTTTAAACTGCTATTATAAAACGTACATTTGAAATAATAACTTCTTAATTAAAATATAATACGTGATCCCATTTGGAGCTCAAATTCAGATAAATTAAGAAATTAACAACTTAATAATTAATATATATATATATAAAATGGTAATAAAAATATTTGAGCAAAATTATTTAAAAAAAATAAATAAATATCACCAACAATATTAATAATTCCTTATTTTATAAGATATAGAAAAAAATGAAAATTGGAAAAAATATTAAATAAATTTTGTACTATCTTGAAATTAAGAATTTAAATGAAGAAAATTAATCAACAATTTTCAGTATGTCTAAACAGTGAAGTTATAAAAAATGACACATACTTTTTAATACAATAACAAAAATTCCAATGACTTTCTGCAGATACACGATTTGTTGATTTTATTCTAAGAGATAAAAATTAATAAATATTCTACAAATATAAATTACAAAAAGTTAAAATCATTTTAAAGGGGTATTCTAGTCTAGAATTTCGAAAAAAGCGATAATTTTTTTTTGCATATTTTCAAAGTTTAGACCTTTAAGAATATGTCCCTAAGAGGATTTTTCGAAATTCGAATTATTTTCGGAGTTATAGCTATTTTTGTGACGCGCCAACCAATCCGGTCTAAACTCGACTCCAAACTTTAAACGTGTTTTTCTCGAAAATACTTTTTTCGACACGGTTGACATGATATCTCAAGTTCTAATGGACCGATTTACTTGAAATTTGGTACAAAGCTTCTCAATATAACAGTGATTGCCCTCGCCTAGGATATTTTGAAAATTTTGTTTTTTACTATTTTTTAAAAATTCCGAAAGTTGAATAGGTCAAAAAATGACTGTTTTTCACAAGGTCGTCATTTTGCGAATTTTTTTTTTCAATTTCCCTAGGCGGGGATACTACTACAACCTTCTTTTTCAATAATATCAAAAAAAAAATTGTTTTGGATGACCGGAAGGATTGGAACCACGTCAACCAGGAGACACCTTTTTTTTTCGAGCCCCCACTTTGCCAGCCTGTACCTTTTTCAATTTTGAATTTTTTGTTTTTAATAATACTTTTTTATACTCTTAAAATGTCAATAAATAACTGATAAAAAATGGATACTAAAAATATTTGTTGTTTTTTTTTATAGCGCCCGAAAAAACACCTAAAATTCGTGAGTCTAGACTAGAATACCCCCTTAACTTGATTTTCAAGTATGATTAATCAATTACTCAAAGAAATAAAATAAAAATCACGATTGGTACTATCTATCTGAATTATATTTTTAATGTAAATCATTTATAAATAACGGGACTAAATGAAAGTAATGAACTAATACCATTTAAACGAACGACTGTTCTGTGTATAGTTATACATTAAACGAACATACATTACATTACGAATAAAAAATTCAATTGGTTAATTATTATTTGGCACGTGCACTATATGAACAAGTTATTCAAATTAACGTGAACAAAATTAATGTAATATTTATTGATCCGAGCCCCTCGACTCACATCCCAATGTCACGAGGGTTCGGTGCGACGTGTAGTTTTGGTAACGCAGTTTGTTTGTTTCGAATCCTGTTCCACATAAATATTTATTTCGAGCCACGTTTGTCACGACTGGACACACAAGCCCAGCACGGGGTGTGACATCCAGACCTGTCAAACTGTAATATTGTTTACGTAGATAATTCAGTCATAAACGTATATTATGTCCGTGTGCAGTTACCTTGTGCAGGACAGGACATTGAAGTAAATAACATAAAAAATATAGAAAACGTTTTACGACCTCAAATAAATTATACGTTTGGTGATTTTCGTCACAGCGCAGTCGTAAAAAATTAAAAAGAAAACGGAAGCTCGGCTGTGAAAAGCATTGCATAATATAAATTTACATTTTATATATATATATATATATATATATATATATATTGATATTAAAAATAATTAAATACTAAAATTTACGATTTTTAACGAAGATAAAAACAATTTTAATATTTTATACAATTTTCAAAACGTAATATATTCAGAATTAAATACATATATTTTTAAATAACAAATTTAAATTATCTAACCCCAACACCACAATAGTTTTAAAATGTTCAATAATCACTTTATTTATAAATATATCGGTTGATGCATTTCGATGGCGACGCCATCATCGTCAATGAATCATCCACAGGTCCAAAACAACAAATAAATTTAAATCATCTTTCTTTAATTAATTTTCAAACAAAAAGAGAGAAAAATATCAATAATAAATAAAGTTTCTTTCAGTGTAGATATCTAATAAATGATATTTGTATGAAAATAGTTATTAATTGTCATATTGATGTTATTTTGACATTTAAAATAAATAAGATTTTTTTTAAAAAAAATATCTTTATAATATTAGGTTGGCAAATATCTCCCTTCCGCCTTCTGGTCTTTTGAATTTCGCAGCTATGTACAAAAAAAAAGCGGAAGGGAGATACTTGCCAACCTAATATATCGTACATACAATATTTTTTTATTATAAAATTCATTTCAAATAAGATTTCTTCACAAAAAGTGTATTATATAAATAACAATAAAAGTTATATATCGAAAAATGTTAATAAAAGTAATCGAAAAATACTACATTGTTAAAGGGGGTATTCTAATCTAGACGCACGAATTTTAGGTGTTTTTTCGGGCGCTATAAAAAAAACAACAAATATTTTTACTATCCATTTTTATCAGTTATTTATTGACATTTTAAGAGTATAAAAAAGTATTATTAAAAACAAAAAATTCAAAATTGAAAAAGGTACAGGCTGGCAAAGTAGGGGCTCGAAAAAAAAGGTGTCTCTAGTTGACGTGGTTCCAACCCTTCCAGTCATCCGAAACAAAAATTTTTTTGAAATTATTTAAAAAGAAGGTTGTAGTAGTATACCCACCTAGGGAAATTAAAAAAAATTTTTTTTCGCAAAACGGCGGTAGTGTGAAAAAATAGTCATTTTTTGCCCTATTTTTTTCAACTTTCGGAATTTTTTAAAAATAGTAAAAAACAAAATTTTCAAAAAATCCTAGGCGGAGGTAATCACTGTTATATTGAGAAGCTCTGTACCAAATTTCAAGTAAATCGGTCCATTAGAACTTGAGATATCACGTCAACCGTGTCGAAAAAAGTAATTTCGAGAAAAACGCGTTTAAAGTTTGGAGTCGAGTTTAGACCGGATTGGTTGGCGCGTCACAAAAATAACTATAACTCCGAAAATAATTCGAATTTCGAAAAATCCTCTTAAGGACATATTCTTAAAAGTCTAAACTTTGAAAATATGCAAAAAAATCGATTTGTTCAAAATTCTAGACTAGAATACCCCCTTAATAAATTTATTAAAAAAAATTTAAAGATGTTTGAACCAGTTTTTAATTTATTAAAAAAAAGAAGAAAAATCAACTAAACTATAATTTTTATTATCATAATTTCCAAAAATAAAAAAAAAATCATTTTAACAAAATGTGAAAAGTAGTGAAAAATAGAAATGAGCAACTACTAAAAAGTCAAATGTTTTTTCATTAAAATCTTAATTAATAAAATTATTATTCGAAAAAAGGTATTGAATATGGAATACTTTTTTTATATATTAATCTAAAAAAAATTATATTGCGATATTTATATGATTCGTTTTCACAGACATGCAATATCATACTTATATAAAATTACTCTTATTGTTAATAATAGTTTCATTTGAAAAATCACTAATCCGTAACGAAATTTCATACTGTTTTATTTTTAAATCTTATTTTGATGCCTGCCTGCCTCTCTCTCTCTCTCTCTCTCTCTCTCTCTCTATATATATATATATGTATGTGCTAAGAGAGTTTTATGATCATTAAATTATACGATAATTAAATGATTGAAACGATCAGAAAAATATCTGTTTGATGAACCTATAAAAAAATATTACACGTTTTATACGAAATGAATAGATCCTTCCACCTACATGTATACACACAGCCGTTGTCCCGACTTCCTGAAAACGTTTAATTCAATAGAACATCCGTTATGTGCAGTAGTATGGCGTGTTCATAATAAACATTCGAATATAAGGAAACAATGGTTCATACAAGATGCTAACCGTAGTAAACGATCGAAAAATCAAGCACTATAATAATGAACACATTTAATAGTGAATGTTTCTATTCAATTGACATTAAACCTGCGGCCGACCGACAACATTGTATATGTTAAAGTAACACGTTAGTATTATGTGTTCAGAGAGTCAGTCGTGGTGTGAATTATAATGAGGTATGTGCACCGACACTTGAAGGGCGGGGGCGACTTTTGCTTTGTCGTATCGGAACGATGTCTGTTTTACCAGAAAATGTCAAGAGTCGAATTTAATTAAAATACGGATTCTTTTTACGTTTCTTCGCCACGATATTTTTTTTCATAAACGTGCGCGAAACTTTCTAATTAGTCCCATGGTGTGGACGTTTGCAGTTGTTAACGTTTTGACTTTAATAAAAATCCCTATCGTATGTGTATGTATATATGTACATTTATATAAATGTGTGTGATTTTTTGCACGTACAATACATACGATTGCATATATATATATATATATATATATATATATATATATATATATATATATATATATATATATATATATATTACTTATACATAAAATTACACCATTCTTCAAATTAGAGTATTTTATTTAAGTCATGTCCTGTGAATATATTAATTTTTATGTGTTTTAGTAAAATACTATGTAAGCTTTTGAATATTAATGGCTAATTTAATACGGGTAATGCAATATTTTATCTCCGATTAAATAATAGAGACTATATACAACTATTGCAGTTTATACATACATACACAGATTGAAAAAGGGAGGAAAATTGGATGGTTGATAGAAGAATAAAGAAAAATTAGATATTTTTTTAGAGATTTTTTAAAAACAACCCTTTTATAAAAAAATATTATTTAATTAAAAAGTCTGTTTGTCATTTTTCAAACAAATAATTCTATTTTATTTTAAATTTCAGAACTTGAAATTAAACAATATTATTTCGTAAGTAATTATACCAACAAAAACACATGTACATTTCAATTCAAATCCACAATATCTCCTCAACATCATTACAAACTAAATACTTAAATACATCTGTCTGCAATTTATTAATCATTACCGATTTCGTACGCTGTATAAAATGAATTATACTCATTGTATTCATATTTTTACAAAACGTTACATGATTTTCATTTCACTTTCACATTTTAATATTAAATTACTGTATTCGTATCAAATTCAATTAGAAATTATATTATTCTAACAACTAAAACTAATCGATTGTCTATCACAAGACAATTTGACGAAAACAATACCCGCTTTCGTTTTTTATGAGACTATTCTACACCGTATTGAATGAAATACATCGCAAAAATACAATTTGTGTAAAAGCAACACAGTATCAAATTTTGTAACTGAGTCACCGTTACGTATGCTACAAAATACGTTATAAAATTGATGCTTTCCAAACTGTTCTTCGACGTACATACAAGCACATATTTTCATATGCAGTATTCGATATAACACTGAATGAAGCATTGCTATTCAGATCATGATTCTAAAAAAAATATAAGGAAAATATGAATAAAATACAAATAACGTGAAAGTGGAAAGACTTATTTAAATGAACACAGAAATTTATGTAGATTACTCGTTTTTTTCGTCTTCATTTCGTATTGTTACTTTTTATATATTTTTATACTGTTATAACATATTTGAATGGGCTTATTATGACACAATTCATTTCGAAACAACACTAAAATCAATACATAATGAAATCATGTTCAAATGTATTCTTAAAAAAAAATTTCACATTTTTCTTTCATTAAAAAAATCATACAAATTTGGATTGATTATCAGAAAAAATAATTTTGAAGTGAATTATACAACTGCAAATATTAATTCAAAATTTGATTTTATCAATGTAAATAATACTATGTAAATATATATATATATATATTTATAGAAATATCGTGAATAAATTCGAAACAGTAATATTATTCTACCCTTTCGTCATCCGTTATAATATTTTGTCTATTTGTCACGTATCCGGTATAGTGAAAAAAACCCCGACACATATGAAAGACATTTTTCGAGCAAAAAAAAGGTGTAAGTATTAATGGTAAAATATAGGCATAGGGCACATAAAAGGATATGGTGAAACGTGGTTTTTATAATAGGGGTTGTGTGAGTTGCTTAAATGTTATTTCCAAACAAATGTTTTTAAACAATTCATAAAAGACATTTACGGTTGTTAATTTTAATAAACACGTTCAACATTCTGTTTGAAACCAACATTTTAAAAACGGGTAATAATCATAAATATAATAACTGAGATTTTTTTAATTATTCTGTCAATTATTTCAATGGTCTTTATATACATGTTTAACCACAAGAAATATTATTATTTAAAAAAAAATTAAAACGTATATTTAACAAAATTTAGTTTTTTTTAAAAAAAATAAATAAATATATTTTTGGTATTTAAATATTTTCACTTGTAGTTCTGTGAATAATTTAATGAATTTGAAAACAATTCCCGTACTTTATTTTTTTTATAAATTTAATATAAAAGAATTAAGTAATTCCTATACAAATTTCAATTTACAATGACTTTTATGAAATATAGAAATTGTACTTTTTTAACGAGTGAACAATAAGTGATTGTTGAACAATGTTATAAAATCGTATAGTGTTGGGGGTGTGTGATTCACTTGTGTTAAAGTGAATTCGTCACAGTACCAAAACAAATATGAACAATAGAATTAAAATTAACGACACTTTACGCCTTCATACCATTATTTTTTATTTTTTAAAAAAAATCATAAGAGAAAATACACTGAAAGTAGTAAACTAAAGATAGAAATATAATTAGTATTAAAAAAATATTTTCATTTGTATATTCACAAATTTTAAATTAAAATAATTAAAATTCCTCATTTAATTTGTTAATGTTTATATATAATATAATTATTCGAATTAAAAAAGGAAAACAAGAAAAAAACAATTCTGATCAAATATCAACAAGCCCACATAGTAAACATACACACATATGAATACATGAAATATAGTGTATAATACAGTTACGAATGTTAATTAGTAATCCATTGCTAATATGGGTTAAAATAGCCATTTCACGTTTTTAATTAATGTAATGTATATATCATCAATAGCAAAAATCCGTAATTGTTTATGAAACACGCTTCGTAATTGATATCGTAATTGAAAAAGTGTTATTTTTAGTAAAAACGACATTGAAACAACACAAATACATTAAATGTTTTACATAATCAATGAATTAACTATGTATCGACGTTTTCTTGGTATTCGGAATCGACATTGTTCAAGGTAGAAAACATATATCAATGATAAACGTGTTTTCTCTATTAGAATTTCAGATTCACATAAATCAATGTTTTCAAGTTTTCAATAAAACTGACAATAGTTGAATAACTACTGAGCATGACATGTTTAATTAAAAGAAAAAAAATTAGAAGATATTAGTCATTTTAAAAAAAATGTTTTTATTTGTAATTTTTTTCTATCTCAAAAAAACATGAATATAAATAGATAATTGAACATAAAATAAAAAAGATAAATCCTGCTATTCAAAAAATGCAAATTATATGTGTTTTGAGAAAAAGATTATTCCAGAAAAACTTTATTTCAAATTAATTAACAATTTTTAATTTTTCAATGAAAATGACTGTTTTATAAAAAAATGGATAAAGATTTTTACTATCTTTTTTATATTGATATTTTTTAATTAGAAAACCGATACAACAACCTTACAGTATATATTAATATATTTTTATATATAGAAAAAAAAACATTTTATCATTTTATTACAATGAAAATCTTTTAATTTTCCTCGTTAATATAAAAATATTTTGATATTAAAGAACATAATCTTAATTACTGCCTCGCAGCAAATAATAAACTGCCTGTTTCAATCTCTAAAACAGTGTGTCTTTATTGAATTAATACAACCAGAGAAGGCATTTTATTGTTTTAGAAATACTTAATTTTAGCATACGTTCATAACGAAAAAAAATACATTTAGACAAATCCTACGCAGCGAACAGAATTAATAACAATAAATGAATGATTTAACGAGTCTATTTTATTATGAAAACGGATTCGAGCAACTAACAATTTCAAACAAAATTTATTGCAATTTAATTGTTCAATTGACCTAAAAATATTAACAATGTACACGACATACTTCACTTTCCAGCAATAAAGAGCGATCGTAAATAACAAGTAATTGATTCGATGAATTGATAAGAGTTCATATCTGATTTCAAATGTTACGTGAAAAAAAAGTGCCGTTGGTAAGATGCAGCTTAAATGTTTTGTTCTGACTCCATTACATTCGTCGAGTTCATTATATGAATATATGTGACATTTAATATGGAGCAATCAGTGTACAAAACAATAATGAAAAACGACATCCTTGTGTAATGTCAACTCAACAGTGCATGACTTATTTTATCTTAAAATGAATTTAAACTATGTTGTACTTACACTTTATATACACAAGCTAAGAGATACTGTGGCAAATCACAAATGAATTATTACTGCGTAACTTTTCGTATAATCACGCTCGTGTTGTAAAGTTACAATAAATTATGTGCATAGTATGCTACAGTGGTTGCTGTGAATATTTCAGTCACTATGAATATTTACAAATTGTGTACAGAAAAAAAAGGCTGCGATGTTTACGCAGTTCGATAGTTTCACTGTTCAATTTAACACCAACGACTGCAATACATTGTATGTAATGTTTTTATGCGGTTTTGTTCCAGCGAAAATATTTCATATTCAGACCATATGGAGTTAACGTACCGAATATTAAAATTTACACATTTTCATACATTCATATATACACACATATATATAAAATGCGTGTGTGTTTTATATCATATTTATAAAATTTTATATATACGAATACAATAATAAATTTGAACCATCTATAACCCAATAATTGAATAAATAACATATTATAACCTTTACTTTTCATTTACCAGTGTGAATAATTTTCTTTTACACGAATAAATCACTTGTATCAATATCATAAAATCTTTAGAAAAAAGATTTAATAATTTTAATTAATGGACACATAAAATCATAATATGTTCAAATAAAAAATACAATGTAACTATCTATATTCACTTTAATATATTTTTTTTTGCTACATTTTCTATCAATGACATGCAGTTATAAAATTTATTATAAAATCTATAACTGTTCATAATATGATTAAATGCTATGTCTAATTCACTTTCTGCAAAGAAATCATTTCCTTAATATCACAAAATTTTATTAGAATATTCAATAATTACTTATTGTTCATTCGTTGTTATTTATTCATATTTCCATAACGATGCTATCATCTTTGCAGGTACAGGATATCAAGTTTTAAGTACCTGTACTAATAAATAACAGAGAGTGAACAATAAGTAATTATTAAAATTCTAATAAAATCTTGTGGTGTTTGGGTAGTAATTCGTTTATGAAATGTATAAATCCATTAACTGCCTGATTTTATTTTTTCACACTCATTCGAACTATTCTTTTATCAGTTATTAGATTAAATTATTTTACATAGCAGTTAATATTCTAATAAAATTTAAATTCAAACACATTAGCTTATAATATCAGATTCTATTAAAAAATAATAATAATCAGAAGTATATAACGAAAACTCTCAGAATTCAGCCCCAAAATATACCGATTAATAAAAAATCAAAAACTCACATTCTTTGGATAGTACTGATTCTTGACAGATCATTTATATTACAAACTTAATATTAAAAAATTGTAGACTAATAGCATGATCTTAAAAAAGGTCACAGCTCATGTATTATATAAATCTATAGACTATAAAAAAAATAAAAAAACTGCTTACATAATAATCAAAAGCTATTCCAATACTTTTATAAAATCATGGGATGGTATGAGTATTTTTTTGTGTAAAAACAACTTTAGATATTTATCAAAATTAAAATTAATCTACTCTAATTGAAAAACCATTTATTCTACAAGTACCTATTTTTTTCTCCAAAATTCAAAAAACATGATATTTCGTGAATTCAAAATATCTATTATTATTTTTTTAATAATTTCTAATTTAAAAAAATATTTTTCATTCAATTAAAAATATTCACAGCTTATAGAAAAATATATGGATCAGAAAAATCCTTCAATATTTTTTTAATTAGGTAAATTATTATTTTCAAACAAATAATTCACATTGTTTTCAAATACACTGAAAACAAATATCAGTAACGTAATTTGCAGACAAAGCATTGTCAGTCACAGACAATAGGTATTAATTGATTAACGATGTATTTTCAAAACTAATTAAATAATTATATAGCCTATTAAATTCAAAGACATATTCATTACGTCACACGTACATATGGTTACTATTTCATCAGAAATCCTTTTCATATTATAACTGAAAGCTCATAATAAACAATGCAAAGACCATAAAAGTTTTTTTCACACATAATACTGGAAAAAACCTCTCGATACAAGCATTAAAATGAAAATTTCGCTCTTATACACGTAGGCGTCTGCGTGTGCGTGCGACAAACAGTAATTTAAATCTGACAGACTTTGTTACCATTGTCTAGATTATATATGTGTATGGAATATATATTTCAATGATACTTCTGATCTTTGAAGAGATATTTTTGTCCATGATGACTACCTTAAGGAATTGAATATTAAAATCAGAATCATAATTATAGATGATATTTATCATTTTTAACATCTATTTTTAGAAAACAAATATCTCAATTTATATCAAATGAAAATAATGATATATTAAAAACGATTGTCTTGATTTCATATCATACAAGTCGATACATACATCTTCCAGTAGCTTATCAAAGTCTAGTCTTAATATATTGAATTAATGACATGAAGATTGCCTTCATATTGCACAGACACATACATATTTAGTGTACAAGTACCATGCTATGTCCATCATCATCCAAGATTAGTTTGTCACACATTCACAGCGTTGTTTAAATTATAGATGGCAATTAACAGCACTGATAAAGTGACGTATAGGAGATAAAGCAATTTGCAAGTAAAGTGAGACTAGGGGAAAGGATTTATGTAATTTATATTCTAATAATAAATATAAAAAATTAAAATAATTTTCGGAGTTATTTTATTCTGTAACGAATGACATTTGAAGGATAAAAGTTTTAAATGGCATATTTTCAAGAATAATTTTTTATGCAAGAATTTTCTATTTTCAAAAATAAATAAACGAATGTTTAAAATGTTCTTTTTCATTTCAAATATATTATACAAAAATTGTATCTAAAAAGCTTTTCAACAGAAATAAATCTATAGCATATATTCAACTTTTCCAAACATTTTTAATAAATTATCAAATCTGATAAATCAAATTTGAAAACATGTATAATTTATTTGGTAATGAGTGTTGGACCATTAATTCGCGGAAATCACTACATTTCCCTAATTTTATGTTTACATCATTTAAATCCGACTATATATCTACTAAAAATGAGTTTATTATGACATTAATGATCTCTTCCAATTATCAATGGATTAAAACGATCGAATTATTCATTTTTTTTAACCAAATGTTAAAAAAAATCATCCTGAAAAATATATATTAAGTCTAAATAACTATATTTTTGTTACTTAAATATATTATTACTATTTTCATTATTTATTGATTTTTAATCTAAATTTAATGTTTTTAAATACAAAATTAAAACCATTACGTGATTATTTTTTAATGTATGTAGACAAAATTAAAGAGAAAGAACAAACTTTTAAATCCATTCTAAAATCTTTGATATTTCAATACATACATATAATATAAAACAAGTTACCTAACACTTTTTTTACATGTATAAATTAAACATTAATTTATTCAAATTATGATATACAAACGAAATAAAAAAAATCAGTACTAATATATATTTTTTTTAATTAAATATCAAATGACATAACAAAAAAAATAATAAAAACGTTACGGTTCTTAAGTTTACTTTAACAGTAAATAAACTTCTAATTTTCAGAAAATTTACTATGTAATAAAATAAAAAAATCATCTTTAAACAAACAAAATAGTAAAATCTTAATAACAATTTTTATGTCGTATCGTAAAAAAATAATACCGATCCATAATACAAATATTTCCATTCATATTTTCTGAATAATTCATATTGCAAGACAAACAATAAATACTTCCTACTCGATTCAGTACGTTTTATGTTAACATTAAACAATAAATACTAATAAAACATTGATAATTTATACGATTCTTTAATTATTAATACACTATTACGATATTAATAGTTTATATATCGGATATCAAGATTTCAAACACATTTGTTCAATTATGTGCAATCATAATTCAATATCATAAAGTAGGTATGCAGTTTGTTGTAATGTAATGTAAATTCGTTGATACTAATCTATTCCATTACTAAATGTAGAACAGATAAAATATGAGAGAAAAACGGATATAATAAAAAGTCACATTTTATTTACAACCGCACAAATTAATTAAGTGAAATATATTTATTAACAACACACTTTATGTGTTTATTCATTTAAGCTTAAAAAATAACAAGATTTATTAATTATAAAGCTTTCACTGTCAATTTGAATATAATTTAATAATCAAATATCTGTCTACACAGTCAATTCAAAGTAAATGATGTTTCTTAAACATACGGATAGATTTTCAAGCCCTTTTCTTCACTGCAGGTGAAACCACTACGATAATATTTACTTTAGATAACACAAACTTCTATATTTACAAAAGCTTTGACAATCTCAAACGATCTCATATTATATATATATATATATATATATATATATATATATATCATTTTTAATAAATTATTTAAATAAATCTAACATTTGGAAATATTTTCATACAAGTCTATTACATAATCAAATTTATAGAAATGTAATATAAAATTAGTATTTGTAAATAAACAGCTTGCATTTGAAAGAAAATATATTTTCAATTATTCCAAGTAATTCATTAAATATAAATTATAAATATTATTTTTTTTATTAAAATTATTTTTAAATAAAAAAATTGGAATATATAACCATAAACAACAACTATGAAAAGTGAATAAATTTATTATTGTACATTCATGTTTATTTAAACAAAAAGATATTACCAAGCAGTAAGTGATTTATATTACAATAAATCGAGATATTTTATTTCAAAAATGCAAACTTGTTCACTTGAATTTTTAGCAGGCAAAATCCGACACGCGACCTGAACAAGTTTCAAGTGAACAATCCGTAACATACGAATAGAACCAAAAATCACGGACGTGGAAATATACCCAAGGGGATAAACCTCGGATAATTAATTGAAATGTTAGTAAATGAGAAAATAACGTTACTCGTGTATAACGTATGTCTTTAATATAAATACATATTTAAAAGCATATCTAATTATTACAAGTAAATAATTTTCAATTTGACTTTTACTTACATAACATTTATAAATATATATGATATTTATTTAAAAATCAAATACTCACTATTTGTTCATAAACTTGAAAATATGCCAAAAATCACTCACCTGAAAAAGAAATGAATAATATTTAATATAAAATAAATAAATATAAATAACAAAAATAGTTTTATACAAAATTTATCAAAGAACAAACAAACATATAGGTGATAAATTCCTATAATTGATTGAATTTATCGCCTCGTCATAAAAATTTGCTACTATTTAATCTAAACACAAGCATAAGATTGACATTTGTAATCTGCAGTTGTGTTTGTTCGTAGGCATGTCTTCCGGACTTCCGGTGTTCACCTTTTCAAGTGGTCATTTCAGCTTTTCTCGAAACAAATCCCTAAGTTTACATTGGCGAAACAACAAATAAAAAAGTTTCCGTACTACAACCGACATTAGTTGGGGGAAAGTCAACTTGCAATTCTAATAATTGCCGTAATGTAATCACTGATTCAACCCGCAATCTAAATATATTTACTTATTTTTTTCTTTTATTACTTATCGATTTTTAAGTGGTTATTTATTATTCTTACATTCAATATGAAAAATAAATATACAGTTCATTAAAAATATTTTATCATTTTGAAATAAAATATATAAGTCAAAGAGACAGCAAATAATTAAGAAAACAATGAATTCATAAAAATGTCTTATTTTAATATTTAATAAGTAAAAACTATAACAACGTTTTTCAATTCTCACCTTGAAACAGAAAATTTTAATTTTACATTATTTTATAAACACGGAATTATATTTACAAATAATTTAAAATAGTTAAATAAAACCATTAATTAATTTTAAAATATATAAAGCACTACTAACATTGAATTTCGTAATAATAAAATTTAATTATATTTGTTGTAATTATAAAAATATAGATAAACGTATTTTTTAAATAAAAATACATTTAATTATGTTATAAAAGGTTCAAAATTAACAACTAATCTTTTACATTGTTAATTTGACTTGATTATAACAGATTAAGAATAACAGGGAAAATATCCCTATTACTTAATTAGGTATACAAGAAAAAAACATCATGATGGTCGATATCAGATCTCCGATCTATTGAAACGATGTGGAGGTAAAAAAAGATACCAAAAAAGAACCAACGTCCAAGACGTACAAGACGAAAAGATTGTCTTTTTCTGTTCATCGTTCGTATACAGCAAGACACAACATGGAGCTGAAACGTGTAAAAAAGAACAAAGGAAATGTGTGTATATACGTGTGTTATATAGCAGCCCAGTACCTCTAATTTGAGACAACTGGGACGGTGCGACGATATCACGTGCATTTTTGAAAGCACGTTCAGATATCTACTAATACAATTACCTAGTAAATACTATTTCCTCTTTAACTCATGTTCTATATCACAAACTTCGAATGTGTTGAGAATGTATATGACAACAATAACTTGGACGTAATTATCTAACAGAAAAATGAGCAGTCGTTACTGCTATCACGATTTACCTGTGAGGAAATGTATTACTTTTTTTTATGTAATACATAATGTAAAAAAGAAACCTATTATTGAACACACGAAAGTAGTTACACGGATAAATATATCCAGCATCTAACTGGGATAATAACTTAAGAATTAAGACAGTAAATATAGGGTGGCCAAAATGAAACTATAAGATAGAACAGAATAGTAAATGATAATAAGCAAGTAAATGTATATTTTAACCTATATATACATACATAGGTTTAAATATACACATACAAATCGTTTATTAAAATCATTTCTTATTAAATCCCATATATATATATATATATATATATATATATATATATATATTAATAAAGACATGATTACAATTTATAACTCTATTTCACTATAAATATTTAATACAACCATTAGAATATATATAAATACACATTGCAATGAAACCTACGCTACAAAAAAATAGATTCCACATGGTTAGTAAAATATTTTATCAATATAAATAAATTAAAAGAACAAAATACAATAAAATGTACTTACTACTTAATCATGTATGTTATTTTTACAATTTCAATAAGATAAACACTACTTTTTTGGTTTAAAATATGAAAAAAATTAATTTTAATGCACTAGTAATTCACATACAAGACACACAAATGAGAATGAATCGAAGAGGGGACTAGACACACTGAATACTGTTATTTTGATAAACAGACATATATATACATACACTCATATATATATATATATACGAGGTCAGACAATTAAGTAATGCGACTGATTTTTTTTTCTCGGCCTGTGGTAACACTGCGAACCTGCAACTCCGCCACCGTAATAGCAGATCCCTACTCTCCCGATTGAGACCTTGACCACCCTCGTACGATCATTTCTTTGCCAGCTGTTTAGTGTTTTGTAACAACGCACGAGTAGTGTATGTCACGAAAATGGAACAGAGAAATTGAATGAACATCGCTCAAGATTGTCTCGAGCAGGTTGAAAGTGATCCTACTCTTCTCGATCGAGTTATTACTGGTGATGAAAGTTGGTTCTTTCAATATGACCTCGAAACTAAACGACAAAGCCAACAGTGGCTGTCCCCTGGAGCACCAAGGCCAAAGAAGGCGAGAATGAGCAAGTCCAAAGTGAAAACCATGTTGATTTGCTTCTTCGACAGCAAAGGGGTGGTTCACAAAGAGTTCGTACCACCTGGACAAATCGTAAATCAAGTATTCTACCGCAATGTGCTCGAAAAATTACGAAAAAGGGTGCTCAGAGTGCGTCCAGAGATCGCGAAGACTTGAATTCTGCATCACGACAATACTCCCTGTCACAGACTAGTTTTTGGCGTCTAAAGGCATCGCAACGTTACCACAACCGCCCTATTCACCGGACATGTCACCCTGCGACTTTTGATATTCCCCCATATGAAAAAATTCGTCAAAGGTCGACATTTTGACTCCGTTGAAGATATCCAAGAATCTGTGACGAGGGTACTCGGAGAGGTCCCACAAGAAGTGTTCCAGAATTGTTACGAAAACTGGAAAACTCGCTGGAATAAGTGTATAGATGCGGGTGGGGACTACTTTGAAGGGGATCGCAGCGATGTACCTTAATTTTTAAATATACTCGATTTTTGAATTTTGTCGCATTACTTAATTGTCTGACCTCGTATATAAGTGAAAAGCATAATGAAGTGCAATGAAGTAGAGATAAGTTAAAAAAACTACATGCATTGATAATTATATTATAGGAAATTAGCTAATCAATAAAATTGTAAAATTACTGAATTCTGAAATTATCATTATATTTTTAGAACAAAGATCATACAAGTAATTTCTCAATTTTATTTAATTATAGACAATTGTAATTTATGGTATTTTTCAACTTCAGTCCAAAATCAATAAATTTTATAAAAATAGTCAAAATATTATTGTTCCCTTTTATATAAAAATATTGTTTCATTATATGATCTTTTCCAATCTTCAATAATACAAAAGTATTTTTTGCATACAGCTCTATCCAATTCCTTTCACAAAAACAATAAAAAGACTGCATGCAGTACATTGATCAGTTCTACTGATTTTACATTAAACTTTTTGAGAACTTTTTTTGTATAAAACTGTTTTATCTACATTTCTTTCTTAACTTTTTAACAAGTTCAATAATGTCTTTTCTTTATCAAAATCCAAATTCGTGAATATGTACTATTGAATCTATATTTTATTTTTACTTTCTTATTTACTTTTTTCAAATAATCAATTAATACTATATATTATTTATTATAAATCATATAATTCATATAATTATTTTATTTAAACAGCAATTAGTTAAATAATTTCATATTTTGATTTGAGTAATAAAAATCATTGATACAAATATAAATGCAATACATAAAAATGATTTGAAAAGTAATTTCAGCCAAGCAAGGTCTTCAAGATAAATGAATCACTCACTTCAACATCACAAAATTTTATAAATGTTCAATAATCATTTATCATTCATATTATTCAGTGATGCGCTATTCAATGGGCATGTCATCAACGCCGTCATCACCAGAACATTGCATTATATTTTTTTAAAATAGATTTCATAATAGTGCAGTTTAATAATCATGCAATGGTTATCGAAAATGAAATAAACACAATACGTGACTATTGGAGTACTTTTTAAATTCTTGTAACGTTGAGGCAAAGAATTCATTTGTGTTAGAGTGAGTTTGTCATAGTACCAAACCGAATAATAAGGCAAAAAAATACCAAACTAACTACTAGAGATTAATCTCTCAACTGCATGCATTTTTTTCACGTTTCTTACTTTCTAATGAAATACAAAAATTAAAAAAACTAATTCTATTTTCGAATCATATTCACAAGCTCGTTTAATTTCAATAACGAGCGTGTTTAGTCCGCTAATTAAAATAATAATCACATTATTAACCCTATATTCCTTTCAAAAAAAACACATCGAGCCGATTATATTACATATATTGCCGTTTCAAACATGTATGTTTGAATAAATGTAATATAATGTTATAATAACAATCTCAATTATGTCGCGTCGTCTTCTTTTGGTACAGTATCGACGGCCACTTGTTCATTCCGTACAACATTTTCTACAAAAACAACCGGTATCACGTTTCTCGGAATCGCAGTGGTTCGTTTCGAGCTCGTCTCCTCTTAACAAATGCAGCAGCATGTTCAGAGATTGCATGCTGTATCGATTCACTTCTAATTGCATTTCCCATTTAATACTTTATCTAAATGTTGGATCGCGAAACTATTCCAACAAATGCCGTTTTCTTACACAGAGAAAATAATTATCAATAATGTGCTGCTTATTTACTAGGCACATTGTTTTCAATCAAATAAAAATATTTGAATGCAGATAACATACATACATACCTATATATTATATTATATATATATATATATATATATATATATATATATATATATATATATATATATATAATTACTGGAATATGTTAATATGCAAGTAACTAAAAATTATAACTACATTTTCATTTACATTCATCATAAATCTTTTATTACAAAATTTTATAACATAAAACATGGCAATCAAAAGATGAATTATTGAAAAAGTAAACAATAACTGATTATTTAATGCTTTTATTTTCTTGTATTAAGAACTAATTTCTTTAACACAAATGAATTTTTATCCCCAACACTACAATGGTTATAAAATGTTCAATAATCACTTATTGTTTATAACAATAGTCGGCTGATGCGCGTTTCGATGGCAATGCCGTCATCGTTAGAGCCTTTTTGTTAAAATCGTCATCAACCAACTATTGTTATAAACAAAAACTGAACAATAAGTGATTATTGAACACTTCATAACCATTGTGGTGTTGGGGATAAAAAATTTTTATGTTAAAAAGAATTCGCCACAATTTCAAAACAAACAATAACTAATTTCTTTATCAAAAATCAATTAACAATATTAAAATAAGAAATTCGAGATATTTTAAAAAATCATCAGTCATATATTTATAAAGTACTTTATTTCATTGATTTCTGAATTTCTTGAGTAAAAATTATTTTATAAATCTAGTTTTATCTACAGGTGGTCGTTCATACAAGAAAAAATGTGATGGAAATAAAATAATAAAGAAAAATAAATGGCAACTTATTTGCATATATACATAAACATGTGTATTTTGATATATTTGCAGAATTTAAATTTAGTATCATCTTTTAAACGAAACAAAACTTTACATCCATTGAATAATTTAATTCTCTAAACACATATTTTATTATGTCAAGAAGAAAATTATTTGTTAAAAAATAAATTAACCACAAATCCTTTCCAGAACTTTTTAATATTCTAAACAAAATAACAGTGAGATGTGGTATTGTACTTTATTATACAATACATAATTGATTTATAACATTTTGTCATATTTTTTGTATAAATTTATTTTTTAAAAAATGTTATTTATTTTTAAACGATGACGAGAAAATAAAACATAAATTGATAACATAATATAAGTATACGTATAAAATTTCCTGTACTTTCGATAAGGTTTTTTTTCACAATTTAAATTTTGTAACATCTTTAAAAATCGAACAAAATTATATATATATATATATATATATATATATATATATATATATATATGAATGTAATAAAAAAAATCAATATCAATGTTGCACATACATATAGATAATAAAAACCGTTGACATCTACCTACAAATCGCTTTCACTGAGTCCACAATCTACCATGAATTCAACTAAAGTTGCTAGCACCACGCAAAGTTTTATAGTCCAAACACCAACCAGACCACAGAGCATGTAGAGGTATACATCGTCAACACATAGCCGAAAGGGGGACGAACTGGAAGAGTTATACAAGTAGAGCCGAGCTCATTTATCACTGAACATAACACGGACACACATACAGAGAGGGGCAGACGTACGTACACGCACATAGAAAATTTTTATGTCGAAAAAAAGTACACATATTTTTGACGAATCTAATGGATAAAGCGGTAAAATGAATCAAACGCACGATAAAAAAGAGTATAATAACTGTACTCTTTTTTAATCTGAAAAATTGTGAATGTACTACTCTGCCTACACAAATATATTGCTGTAGATGAAAACAATCGTGTGTAAATATAAACGAACGTTTATAGTCTGATAAATGATACAACCTAAAGAATATTAACCAATTAAAAAAAAATACAAGATAGAAATATTTTTTTTTATAAAAATTATATCACTTCAATTATATAAATCGATTATCTCAATTATACAGAAAGATAATTTTTCATCTGCAATCCTCATTAAAACATATTAAATTTTATTTTCATTGAATGAATCTTTTAAAAAATCAATACTAAAATTACTCTTCATATTCTAATTAGAATAAGTCATGAACTTCGTTTCTAAAGAACCATATTCTTTGATAATAACTTGACATTTTTGTGTCAAATGATGTTATATATATTTCATGTTTAAATAGCATTTTCCAAATGAAAAGAATTCGTTTTATTACAAGATTTTGTTCTTACTATTCAATAAATAGAACTCGGTATTTCATGTCGATAAAATGGTATTTATTTACAGAGAAATACAATTTTCAGAGAAATGGTTTCTCTTAATAGAAAAACAAGTTTTAAGTGGAAAAAAGTCTTACTGATGGACATGCTTTTATTGAGAAAAATACTGAACTATTTCGTACTGAAATGTCTGTTTTTTTTCTTCATACAACTCGTTCTAATATTATAAACTTTATTCTTTTATTCTCTGTGATGTTTTTGTATCGAAAATCAATATCATTTTCGAAATTATAAACAAGTACAATTAAATAAGCAATTATAACTTAATATTTTTTTTTATAAATTATATCAAATAAAAATGAGGATATTGAAAAAGATTTTCTAAAAATAAAAAATTTTTTGAAAGTTCTTAAATGAAAAATATACTTATTAAACGTTTATTTATAAATTTATTAGTTGTTTTGGAACTGTCGCTGATTCATTTGTGTAAAGTTTATTTATAAACCATAATAATATATATGCTCTTGGGAAAATTTATTTCTATTTTTTTTATAGTAACACAAAAATTGATTTTTAAAAGTACAAAAAAATACTTTTACAAAAAACAACCTCTCATATTAATTGAATCAATTGCAGAAATGTATTTTTCAATTAAATTCAAAAATCGCATTAGGACAATCAACATTTTTATTGTCATAATTAAAATCTTATTTGTTAATATAAATACATACATAAACACACACACATACAAATATATATATATATATATATATATATATATATATATATATATATAAATGTATATTTAAAATATTATACAGTGTTACAAATAGAATGAAAACAATTCAAAACGTTCAACAACTTACACTAATACACCAAAAATAAACGCAAGCAAGCATGGAATCAATCGAACGATGTTTTTCCAGTTGTCCGATATTATTTTAACGATTCGGGTATCTTGTATGAAGCGTCATTGCCAAAAAAAAATTCAATAGTTTATCTGCAGTTGTTATAAGATTATGACTCATTGGAAATCCATATTATGCTACTGACTGTTTTGCGAACACATATAAATCTAGACGAAAGCATTGTACTTGCTATTGAATAGGTTTTTGCTCCAATCCTCTTTACTGAAAATTCAGACGCACCATATATTACACAGCCCTATTGTGCTATCACGGACAGTTATGCGTCATTGGTGTAAAGTGTGGGCTGATATTTCCCTCGAATTGTCATTGATTAATTTTTTTTGGAAAAAAGACGATGTAAGAAAGAATAAGTCAAGTCAACGTTGTACACGAAAGCTCTTCAACGTGCTTTATTCGTTGCTGTGTTTAATGATTTGAATACAAAACAATTTATTTCTTGAGATCATTTTAAGACTACCAACTTGTTTTACTTTAATTATAAATATCTATACAAATAATACTAACAGCTTAACATTTTACTTAAATTTTTTACCGAAATATGAAAAATCTCATCTGTTTTATTGAAAAAAATCAACAGATTTTTATTAAAAATTATTTTTGCCTTTCTTATAATTTTGGGAGTAATATATAGGGTCATCTAAATGCGACGCCTAGATTTGTAGTTTATTAAAAAAAAAGAAACTATACGCATGTTTCTTTTTAATAAAACAAAAATTTAGGCATTACATTTGGATGACCCTATATAAACTGTACGTTTCATAAAATGAAAATTCTGTTGTTTAGGAAAATTAAATCCCTTATATAAAATATATATGAAATGAAAATCATTAAGTATATCATTCATACACATGCACACATACACACACATACATATATATATATATATATATATATATATATATATATATATATATATATATATATATAAATAATAAATGATCATGCACTAAAAATTAAATCAGGAAATTACAAAAAAACATTGGTGGGTTCAAACTTTCATAGAAAAACTTGAACTAGAAATTCCCTCTTCTAATATTTTTAAATTACTACCTTCCTCGAGAATGAAAATCTTTTCAAAATTGAAGTCACAACTTCCACCGGATTTCTAATCTCCACAAACCCATAATTAAGTATCGAATTTAACAGAAATGATTATTAAATATTTGACCTAGAAAATTGTACTATCTTATTTTCTATTATACGTGTAAAAATTACAAATATTTTTCTATATAAATATCCAAATTACGAAATAAATCTAAAAGAATTCGAGAACAATAGCTAGTTTTTTTTTAAAAAAAACTATATTTTTTTTATAAAATACACTACAGGTGAAATCATATAAAACAGTGTAATAAAAATGAGAGTAAATCAATAAAAATGTCTAAAATAGCATTAAACTGTTAAATAATAAACGTACTTTCTAAGAACCGATAGAGATAATACGAAACAATTAATAACCATTGTGTTATTTGGAACAGACGAGTGGTTATGATATCCCATCATCAGAATCGTCGTCGATCGAAAAACTTTTATTTTCATATGTTGTCGATACGCATCGCTGCCAAACGTCAACGGTGAATGGCTAGATAAAGATATCTCTAGGATACGAAAGATAACATACAGACATCGTGTCAAAGTGGAATCAAGTGAGGGAGATGAGCGTTGCTAGGCGACCGCGTGCTAAAACGCGTTGCGCTTAGTTACCGTCGTCGCCGTCAGCGCCGTCGGTGGCGTACACGACAGGTTACATACGTTTAAGAGTCCCTACATCGACGCCGTCACACTCGACGCTTGAGAAATGCACGATGACGACGTCCGGACAGATTGGATGTCTATTTCGACTCAGTATTACAAACTGGAACGTTCTGTTACTTTTTTACTATAGTACATTCACGAATTTAGATAGTTGTTCTTTGAAACATTCATATAATTATAATTTATACATCCATATATATATATATAAATAATGGTAATCCAAATATGACTCATACATTTGTGTTTTATTAAAAAGAAGCAAAAGAAATTATAAACAATTTTCCCTATATACCACCCTATATACATGTTTCTTTTTAAGAGGATATTCTAGTCTAGAATTTCAAAAAAATCGATTTTTTGCATATTTTCAAAGTTTAGACCTTTAAAAATATGTCCTTAGGAGGATTTTTTGAAATTCCAATTATTTTCGGAGTTATAGCTATTTTTGTGACGAGCCAACCAATCTGGTCTGGCCGGAACGAATCAACTTTAAACGTGTTTTTCTCGAAACTACTTTTTTCGACACGGTTGACGTGATATCTCAAGTTCTAATGGACCGATTTACTTGAAATTTGGTACAAAGCTTCTCAATATAACAGTGATTGCCCCCGTTTAGGATTTTTTGAAAAGTGAGTTTTTTACTATTTTTAAAAAATTCCGAAAGTTGAAAAAATAGGGCAAAAAATGACTGTTTTTTCACACTGCCGCCATTTTGCGAAAAAAACTTTTTTTTTAATTTCCCTAGGCCGGAATACTACTACAACCTTCTTTTTCAATAATTTAAAAAAAAAATTGTTTCAAATGACCGGAAGGGTTGGAATCACGTCAACCAGGAGACACCTTTTTTTTTGAACCCCCACTTTGCCAGCCTGTACCTTTTTCAATTTTGAATTTTTTGTTTTTAATAGTACTTTTTTATACTCTTAAAATGTCAGTAAATAACTGATAAAAATAGTTAGTACAAATATTTGTTTTTTTTATAGCGCCCGAAAAAACACCTAAAATTCGTGCGTCTACACTAGAATACCCCCTTAATAAAACACAAACCTAGACGTCACATTTGGATGACCTTTACAAACATTTTTTCAGGTTAGATAGAATTTTCGATAGGGGTAGATGTCAAGTCAGTTGTCAGTTTTTGCGTTAGAAGTGACATTTGAATTCAGTATACTTTAGCAAATCATTATGGAACGTTTTGCACTTGAACAACGTTTCCAAATTGTGAAAATTTATTTCAAAAAACAGTGTTCTGTTAGCCAAACTTATAAAGCATGCAAAAAATAATTGTAATTTCGAAAAAAACAAAATAAGTATAGTAAAAAAGTTATCGATACAAAGAATAAATATTACTATCGCTTTAGAGTTCATATATAAGGAAATTTGGAAAGCCAAATAACACATATAGTCTGTATTGAAAAATCAATATGGGTGTGATAAGTAAAATTAAAGAATTATTTTTTTAAAGATCCTTTTTAAAATATTTTTTATGAATTTTTATTACCTTTTTACTTTACTAGTTCATATGATTAAAATGTTACAACGGAAAAGGTATATAACAAATATTTTGAAATATTTATACAATAATTTAAACTCAAATATTTATACAATAATTTTGTACATTTTCAAGAATTATATATCTTTCAAAAATAAGCTCTGATAACAAGAAAAGAAAATTTATGATATCTGAAGTCTTTTAACAGAAATTGTTAGTATATTTATTGAATTAATAATACATTATTAATTAAAATTCAAAAAAAAGTATATATACATAAATACATATACACATACACAAATATATATATATATATATATATATATATATATATATATATATATATATTAAAAATAAATAAAATGTTTTATGAATTAATAAAATCATATATACAAAAAATACAATTTTCTTTATATTCTTTTATAGCTCATTGATAAAACAAATTTTTCTAAAAAATGTGTGCCAAATATAATTATCCTATAAAAGCATTTTAAACAATCATAACAGTTTTAAAAATGTACTTTTTAAACAAATAAATTTGAAAATAGATAATATTATTACTTTATTACAAAAAATGAATAAGGTAATGTTTAAAAAACATATTTCATCTAATAAACAAGTCCATTATTACATTAGCATATACGAGTAATAAATAATAATTTTAATATTTATAGATATTAACTAAAAAGATATTTTATATTTCCGAACCTCAGACGTAAAAAACAAGTTAGAAATAAAAATTCAATATTTATTCACACCAAAAAATACAGCAAATTATATTCAAATGAATTTATAATATATTTAGCAACTTATAAGTAGGTTATTCATATTGAAACACAAATTATGTTAATTTTTACATTTTACTTCGTCTGTAAATGAACAAGTGCATGTATTTGTGTCACGAGTAACTTTTACACAGGCGCCAGAAATCGTAAATGAAATTAGCAATCACAAATAATTATCACTATTTTTCCTCATAGGAAATGAAAAGTAACTATTGTTGGTTGATAAAATTTCAATCAACGCAGTTTTATTTATGTATATATTTGAGAAACGTTTATGATTTATTTCTATGTATTTATTTATAAAAATATAAAAATTAATAACAAATTATATATATATATATATATATATATATATATATATATATATATAAACTCATAATCAATCTTATTTCATATGTAGCGGTAGAGAATAACTCTTAAATGAATTAAAAACTCTTAAATAAATAACTTATTTACAACTGAACTGCCTTCGAAACAACTTCTTCATTTCCGAACTGTTGAAAATTACAATTACTTTTTCAGCTACTAAATTGAATACACAAGAAATTTACTCAAAAGTACAGTGAAAGTTCGCAACTACATAAAAGTTCTCTTTATTGCTCGCTCTTCAATAATTAAAACATCAATTGAAGCAAAGAGAATATCAAATATTTAATTGATTATGAACAGAACACATTTCGCAATTTCATTGAATATGTCAACCTAAATTTTATCGTTAGAACGTTCGTTCCATTTAAAGTTCTAAATTGGATTAAGTAAGACAAACTACGTCATTTCATTTTAAATATTTACATTTAAAATATACGGCCATCTATTTAAACTCCTTTTCAAACGCATCATTATCATCTACATGGAAATTAAAGTATTTTCATCAACTGACAATAACAATGAACTGAATAGCCTTGTATGTTTTACTCAATGAAACGGACAGGTATAAGAAATATTTATAAACAAATAAAAAAATATATACAGTTTTTATTTCAAAAATCTCAAAAAAAAATAACAGAAAAAATGACGAAATGAAATGTACCTTACATCAACAATCCATTACAATTACAGAAAAAAAATCAAATGCAAATAAATGATATTTTTTGTACGATACGATGTACGTGATATTTGAGATTATCATTGCATTTCCGCTTATTTATCGAACTGTGTCTGTATGTGTGATAACATTATACGTTCGTTTGATTTAAATGACGTTTTTTTCCGCAAGTGCAAAAATCGACGTGTCAATAAGATAGCTAATCTATTCAGTCGTAGCAGCACACAATGATGTAAGCATGCAAATGGGTTATTTTTTTCGTTCGTAGTTTCTGTCCATCGCCGCGAGCCACGTGTATTGCAACTGTACATATGGTTTCTTTGAACGCAACATAGAAACACGAAACGATGTAACATATATGTAACTTTCTTTGTTGCTGACGTCTTAACATCCTTTTTGAAATACGTACAAATATTTGTACACTTTTTTGTGAATTGTGTGTACTTAGATATTTTACATAATTATATTATTGATATTGGCACAGTACTGATAAAATTTTGAATATGTAAGGACGTTGTAAACAATTTACAATTACATATTTTATTTCACGTACAATTCAATTAGATATAAATTTCAAATTTAAATACATATATTTTTATCTTATTTATTTATATAGCATTTTTATTTAATCGAATATGAAGGAAAAATATCTATTAAATAAATATTTTTTTATCATTTGATTATTTTATAAACATTACTGGTAATTTTTACAAACATTTGAAAAATTAAACTCTTCTGTTAACATTTTTCATTAAAATTAACACCAAATCTGTTTTATGAATAAAAAATTTAATAAAATTTCATTAATGATTAGGTATATAATTAAAATGTATTAATTTTAAAAAAGTAATGTTATTGAAATATATCTTTCTAAAGGTAATAAAACAATTAATTTTCTATATTAAAAAAATCATAAAAAATGATTATGAATAAGACTATCATAGATAATTTGAATTATAGATAATTTACTTTATAATTAGAAAATTGTGAAATTCCTGATTCAAACCATATAAAATATCTCGAGATATTTTCGAAATGCATACCACAAAAAAAAAATAAAATTTAAATCAATTTTTTTTTGTTTTAACTCGATATAAACTAAATCAATTTTCATTTCTTATTTTTCTAATAAATACAGTTGAATCTCGATAATCTGATTAAAAACTATACGTAACGAACCGAATTTCAATAATCAATAAAAATAAAAAGTATCTTTGTCATATACGAAAATATTATAAAATTTACAACATGAAAATGTTTAAGATGTATAAACATTTAACATACAAACATAAAAATCTCAAAAAATGACTGACACAGAAATAGAAATGACAACTGTCAAAACCTATAAAATTTCATTACACGCCTGTAGAAACATCTGTTCAAGAAACTTACTGAACAACCCTCATGTATCTGTAAATCATTAACATCTGTAAAACACAATACATGAAACTTAAACATGTAACTTTTTATACATTCATTTTCTAACCTAAAAATGTTCATATATTCAGAAAACTGTCAATAATCATCAATGAATATATATATATATATATATATATATATATATATATATATATATATATATATATATATATATACAGTTTTAAAATATTACAAAAATATTTATACAAGTGACGCTGTAAAACCATCACAATTTGTCATCATATTGTCAATCTCAATTTAAATTTAGCTGTTATACATATTTGAATTTAATTTAACAAACAGTTCTTAGGAAGATGACATAAAACTAATTAACAGATAAATTTTAACAGAAAGGCTCTGACGATGATGGCGTCGCCATCGAAATGCATCAGCCGATATAATTATAGATTATATAATTATAAATAATAAGTGAACAATAAGTGATTATTGAACACTTTAAATTATTGTGGTGTTGGAGTTAAAATTCATTTGTATAAAGTGAATCAGCCACAGTTCCAAAACAACAAATAGATAAATTCTATTAAGAAATAAATAACCACAAATTTATTCAAAACCCACAAAGACACAATTATCAGTGACTACTACATTTCGTCATCTATTCTTTTGGAATTTTACATATTTCCTGTCAAAGATTTTTCATTTAAATATTCTTACTCTTTCACAAACATTGAAAATATTTGATCAATTCATTATCTATAAATTTATTCAATACAATCTTAAGATGATTATAGAACTTTCGACAGAACAGTTAAGACTTTGCATTTTTTATTGAAGAATTATAAAATAAAGTCTTAGTAAAAATGTACTAAATTTATAACATAAGATTTTCCAATGTGTTTCAGAAGTTTAAATGGAAATAAACCAAAAATTATTTAATTAATTAATTATTTTTTTATTTTTAAGCATATTCTATGACATTAATGATGGAATACAATTTCTTCGCTTGACATAGTACATTCGTTTAGTCCAATTTTTAGTCACTCTTTCACATAATTGTAGTCCAATTTCATGAATTACAAGTTCAATGTTTACTTTTAATACTTCTGTTGTTTGTGGTTTTTTCAGCATAAACCCAATGATTTCACATAACCCCACAGAAATCAATTCAAGAAGTTAGATCACATGATTTTATTGGATCAATTTGATGAATCCATTTCGTGAAATAATGGAGTCATTAAACTTTTATTTCGATAAGTATATTAAAGTTTTCACAATTTCAAAACATTGTTGAAGTGTTAAACGTTCCATAATAATTTGCCAAACTATACTGAGTTGAAATACCAAAATGATCTTGAAAAAAAATCAAACATAGCTGCTAAAGTTCTGACATTCTTATTGGAAAACCCTATACAATCAATCTGATAGAAAGAACCCATATCTGATAACAGAAAGGTCAATGGATTACATATGCCACAATGTCATATATAATCTTAAGTGACGCTCAATTGATTCGTCGCAATAATCATTAAACCCATTAACAGTTTTATGCATATTTTTTTATTTATTTTTATATCGCATTTCTTATCTCGTATAAATCATAATTTATCAGTAATAAAACGATAATAAATAAATAAAAGATATCCTTTTTTTCAAAACTTTACAATATCGATTTCATTAATAGCGAAAAACACATACATATAACTATAAATCATTTGCGAATCGAAGACTGTAATAATCAGTACAATTAAATTTGAACATTGAACATTTTTAACCGGCATGAATTTCGCAACGAATTATACAACTACTATTTATTCACACGTAAAAACTACATTGCACACTTGTATTTATTTTTACAATTGACGATAAGATAATTTTTCATGGAATAAACATTTTAGAATTAAAAACGATTCTTTACGTGCTAGTAATAAATCAATTCTATTGTTCCATATTATTTTTAAACATGTTCCATGAACCCACGTAATACATTCTAACAAGAACATATAGATGTATTGCAGATAAGCCATATGTCATGTTATTTTATTGGAAATATTATAAAGGAGGGGCAAAATGTATTGAATATTTATATGCCAGGTCAGTTCAAAAATAATGAAATGTACTTATTTTAAAACGAACAATGATTTATTTTCGAAAATAAAATATTTACTATAAGTTAAACAGTTAAATATTTTTGAATCACAAATTAATTTACATCTTTAAAATAGTTTAAAAAATGAAAAATTGATTGAAATACATTTCTGAACTTATATATACACTGTCGCGCATAAATCATCGCCATATGGGTAACATAAGCAATTTATTGATATAATTCAATGAAGTTGTTAAATTAAATATATATATATTTAATTGATAATAAATATAATATTCATTATATTTATTCATTATATAATATTCATTATATTTATTTTCAATTAAGGTAGTTGGTCTGTTAAAAAATATGCTAAGATTAGTCTAAAATTTAAATATAATGATCATAATAATGATCAAATTCTTCAGGAATTTTTTTTGAAATTTTTCTCCATCCCGTTTTAGAGAAATTAAAACATGAAAATTGTGTCTTTAACATGGGCTCTTATGGCGGTATGGTATAAATTTAAACTTAAAGTCATTGAAACTCCACTAAAAAAGGCTAAGAATTTTTTAAAATATGTTTTATTGTAAAGCTTATATTTTTAATAGTATTATCACTCGAGTAAAACAAATCTTCACAACGCCGTTTGCAAGTTTTTAGTTGAAAAAGAATTGTAAATGAATGATTTTCAAGTGACAGGCAATACGAATTTTACAGCCAGACGAATCATGGAGCAGTACTGTAGGCACGTGACACATACGATGCGTGTGTTAGTCGTTTTTATTACATGTATACTGTACAGAATTATTTATTTGCAGTTGGCAAACATTATTTTAGCCTATACAAAAGTATAGGCCACTAATCCTTACCCCGCGTCCCTAAAAGACTATGACCAACTACCTTAAATATTTTTTTTAAATTTAACGACTTTATTGAATTATATCAATAAATTGCTTATGTTAGCAATATGACCATGACTTATGCACGTCAGTGTATATACAAAATCATATAATTTTAAAAGTCGACGCCTAGAATAAGGGGTTTTAAATATTCGGTGTCGTTCGATTGGCAAAACATCAAAACCTTCAAACCGATGTTACTACACTAATGAATGTATTAGATAGAAACCAATGCCTAATCGTTAATACACCAACCCTATAGAATAGTATACTACCATAACATTGACTGATTTTGAAAAAAAAAATTTTGGCCAAAAATGCAAAAAACACAAAGGGTATGACCTTAAATTTTTGACGAAAAATTTCAAAATTTTTTTTGGCGATTTTTTGGTACCGACGCGTTGCTATCGATCCATAAATACGCATATAAGAGTCAGAAATTGGCCCCGACGTGTATATTACAAAAAAAAATTAAATACTGATAGAAAAATACAAAAAAAATCCTTGCATATATATATATATATATATATATATATATAAAACTATTTAAAAAATAATTTCAAATTAAAAAATATTATATTCTTTACAAACAAAAATACCAACGAAATTATTAAACTGTCTATAGGTATAATAAAATTTAAATTAGAATACAAGAATTAATTAAATGAAAATTATTCCCAAAATATTTTTATATTTTTACTTAATTATATATGTACTCATTTCTATTTTCATATATATATATATATATATATATATATATATATATATATATATATATATATATATATATATACATACATATATATGTAGGTAAGTTATTAATAATTTTATAAATATAATGAAATTATTAAACAAAACTAATAAAGATGTTGAATGTTTATAAGTACAGATATATATATATATATATATATATATATATATATATATATATATATATTTATGTATGTGTGTAAGTAAAAACGTATATTTTATCTATATATTATGATGACTATTTAATTAAAAATTAATTAACACACTATTTAATATTCAACAAACATTCAGTATGTTCAAATATTCATTTGTTAAGTAATTATGTATCTTTCTATATAACATATCTTTGTGTATTATACCTGTGTAAATTACTTTAGGCACGACCTTAATGACATTCTAAAACTCATTAGAAGAGCAAAATGTATATTAGGAATTGCTCGTCGCAAATTTTAAAATTTTAGAATTTATTCTGGATGAACAACTTATGTACTCATACAATGTATGTATGAACATTAATGTTAAATATTGATATGTTCATAGGTATTGATTGGATATTCATATAACTAATATACTTAATGGAAAAACATACTTCACAGATAACATCTTTATCATTTATAATTTTTTTTTCATTATTGGTTTTGATAAATGACTTATATTCCAATACTTGTGCGCTCATACCAAATATTAAATGTACTTGTATTGAATACATGGATCATTACTTAAGAGTATAAATTGACAAATTCTATTTTTTTTAAATAATGTTTTATTTCTAATTTATAAATAGATGAGCATATGATGATATATATATATATATATATATATATATATATATATATATATATGCATGTATAATAAACCTATATCTTATATAATTTACACTATAAAAAATTAATACATTCATAACAAAAAACGTATACGTATACATATGTCCATTTATTCACCTTTAAACTGTTTTAATGGGTCCACATGTCAGCTACAATAATTTATATTTTTTAAAAATTAAAAATATATATATACACACATGTATATATCAACAATCACTAAATTACTTATGAAAGTTTCTTTTTTTGTATAAGTAACAGTCATAAATTGTTCATTATTAATTTATTTGGTATTAATTTTTTTTATTTTCCTTAGACACCAAAATTTTTAAAAAATAAAATAAAAAAACAACATTAATAGACCTGCTGCATTATATCAGAATTAACCTGATATGAATTTACATTACTCTGAACGACATCATACCAATGTTTATTTTTAGTCGTACGTTAACAGAGTGAGGTTCTGTTGCCACTGGCTCACTCTGGTACCGGTTTCTGCAAGAATCATCCGATTGCCACGACCATTTTTTTTTAACCGAAAGAATTTTTCAATAATATAATACAAAAAAAGAAAACATTTGCCAAGGTGTCAATACGTGTGTAGAATATTAATATAGATATAAAAAATAATCAAAATTCGGTAGAGATATTACTTTAAAATTTAAATGTCATATTCAATTATAAGTAACATCACAATTAAAATTACTTATTTAAAACATACAGACGAAGAGAAATTATCAGGATATGAGAATATCTTGTTTAAAAAAAATATTTAACAAATAAATCTGTATGAGTATGTACTCAAGTACATACCCATACAGATTTATCTGTTAAATATTTTTTAAAAATATGCATATAAAAAATATGCATATAAAAAATATGCATATAAAACCAAATAAAGACTTAAAATACAATATATTCTAAAGTAGTCATGCATCAAATATTAAAATACGTTTTTTCTGAATATAAATAAATTAATAAATATTTCTTAAAAAATAAAGATATTTAATTCAAACTTCCACTTCCATATATATCACACCTGAAAGAGAAATTAATTAGATGGGTCGAAATGAAAAATTTTGGAAAAGGCCTTCATCCAGCAGTGGATAAAAAAGGTTATTGATGATAATTATATATATATATATATATATATATAGGACCATCCAAATGTGACGCCTAGATTTGTGTTTTATTAAAAAAAAACTATACACATGTTTCTTTCCAATAATACAAATCTAGGCGACACATTTGAATGACCCTATTTTAGAAGAAATTGAAGAATAGAGTAAATTAGTTAATTTTTAAATTAGAAATAAATGAAGATACTAAGAAAAAATACATATTTCTGTTTATAAAACTATACTATCTTTTTTTCATATACATATTTAAGATTTAATATCCGTATCTGTTATTTTTATGCTTGTATATGTCTATAGATAGATAATTAAACAAACAGATAAAAGTATAAATTCATAGTGCGTGTATAAAAAATGATGTATGTACAATCGTTCTTTAACAGTTGATAAATTACGATAGGAAAATACACATTTCTCTTATCCACTAACATGAACTCAACGTGACCATTTTCTGACCTCTGAAATACATGACAAGAAATATTGTTAACGAACACACCGTTTGAATCGAACTATAAAACAACAATACATCGCTAGACATGAAGGAGCAGATGAAAGATGTGTTATCGTGAGACGATCTAGAAAATCGTATTCTTTAATAAACGTCTATAGAAATTCCCGAACAGTGTCAACGACGGATAAATTTGGCATTAAGTATCATAAGCAAAGTACTGTGGCTGATCCGGCAGACAGGTCGAACAGATACAAGACAACTTGCGAACCGCAATATCTGTGCGACGGCGTCCGCATGGCCTACATTACCGACCGGTCACCGACTGCAGCACTTTGCGGCGGGTGGCGCCGCATATGTGACATCTGGCCACGAATTAATCGTTTCCGGTGAACATTGCGACGACGACGACGCCGGAAACGGGTTCCTGGGATTGTAAACAGTACTATCGACGCCCGAAAATGTTCAAAACGTTGATCCTGACGACGCTATTAAAGCTAATTCGTGACGATACAGAAATATGTGTTCCGTACGACCGGATCAGGTCAAGTGAACTGTGTGGATTCAGTTTTTAGCATACATGCAGACTTGTTTGTTTTCGTTCTCTTTTTGGATAAGAGTTTTATATTCTTCGGCGATAATAAATTACCTCTAAACGATATTATTAGAAATAAATTGATTAGGATTATATAAAACGATACACACACATCACACATACATACATACATTTATTTATATATATATATATATATATACACATACATACATAGATACATACATGAAACGAGTTATTACATTAACGAAATACACAGCCTGAAGAAATGTTCTCGCCTTTAAATTTCTATTGAAGATTAATATATTTCTAGTGGTGGGGAAATTTTATCGTACGTCCTTGACATAACGTAATATATCTAAAACACAATGACTACATTTATATATACAGTCCATGTTTTCTATTAAGACAACCGACCCATTCTTCTTATGATCTGTTCTTCATAAAACGATCCGTGTTTCTAGATAATACAGATTAAATTAGCGTGATTTAAATATAAAAACAGTACTATACTCTATTAATTCACAGTGATGGTTTCATTTTTTAATTACTTCTCGAAAATCGTTACAGAAACAGAATTCCATTAGTGTTTCAATAAAAACGAACTAATTAAAAAAATATTAAACGGCCATCAATTAAAAATAACTCAAGTTTAGATATATATACAAAATGAATAGGTATAGAACTATCTGAAAAATTATTTTCAACATTTACATTTACATTGTAATTATTTTCATAAATATATATATATATATATAGAAAGAGATAGAAAGTCATATATATATATATATATATATATATAAAGAGATAGAAAGTCATATATAGAGAGAGAGAGAGAGAGATTCCTTACTATACTAATACAGTAAGATTATAAATAAAAAATTCGGTAAAGTTAATTTTAACCTCATATGAAATTGAATTAATCAACGACTGACGATAAATGTACTTCATTCATAAATTTAAATTCATGGACTACCAAAAATACTACATTTCATAAGAAATTTAAAAATGATTTCTACACTTAAATACATAATCTTTAATAGTTTGAAAAAGTAACCCTTTCAGAAAATAATTTATAGAAAATAAAAAAATAAATTTATAGTAAATTTCACAATTTAACTCTAAGACATTATAAATCACTTTCATGTAACATCAAAAATAATCTCCTCTTCTTTTCATATTTAACAATTAAATACATCCACGATTCCAAGAATGGACACAAAAATATCAATTATCAATTTCAAAAATATATATATTTAAATACATATATGTATGTATAATATAATTAACTTATAAATATTTGTATTTGTTCGCTTTAAATCGACTCAATGGTCGTTTTATTAATGCCTGTCAACTGATGAACATGATTTTAAATGAAAATCACTCTTTGAAGACAAATGAGCTCATCTCACATATTTCTACAGTATTAACTGGTTTAATGAAGTGTAGAAAACATGTGCTAGAATAGAAATTATTCGTTGCTATCAGATTTTATTAAAAATGTCTAATGAATATAATGTACTGTGAGAAAACATAGTATCGATATTGTCTGTAAATTGTCTATTAGTTTATTATTATTAACATAACTAATAACAAGTTATAATAAACATTCATAGATCAGATATATTGTAAACACTATCAACAATGAATTCTTCAAGTCATGATTACTCGTGAATAATTATAAATTTTAATTCTGATATAATGAAACGAGTAAATGAAGAAAGCCAGTATCAATAATTAGTTGAAATATTATTACGATACAGACACCGTACATATGTTGTAATAATTGAAACGCTGTTGTACATGCAACATAAATTAAAATGTTATAACGAATCTAGGTAAGAGAATAATTCGCTATATAAGTGCAACAATATGGATCAGCCGAATATCGCTTCCAGTGATAGACATCTGATTGAAATATATTTGCTTTAGCAATAACTGACGTGCAAAATATACACTCAGTTCTCATAATTACATAAATGGTTTATTTATATGGACAAATACTACAATCGGAGAAATTTGTTTAGCAAAAATCAGCTCGAAGTTACCTTGACTTCATATTGATTCAATAAGTCATAATAAGATATTATCTATTTTTCATATACATCTGACCATAAAAGAAATCAACATTTGTTTTTAATTGGTTTTTAATATGCGTTTATACATAATAGTATTTGAAAAAGTTGATAAAGTATTATAATTTTAAAAAATAATATTAGAAAAACTATTATACAATTTTTTAAATCAAATTTTGCAGGGTTATAATTAAGATACTTTTTTATGTAATATGGAAAATATCACATAATATTTTATATATTAAAACAATACATATATATATCTTTGTATGTATACACAGCAGAAGATAAAAAATACTAATAGTCAAAACATTAAGAAATTCAAGAGTACAGAACATGGAAAAGGCCGAAGTAAAAGAAGGCTGCTTCTCCATAAAATATGACAAGGAAAAATATTGTTGTATGATAAAAAATTAATTGATTCTGTCAACATATCTGTATACTTTTACAACACTACCTTAATGAAAAATTTATTACAGACATTCTTGTTTTGATGGTAACTGTATGCCTTCCTGTGCTACCATTCAAATCTCAAACACATTTACACGCTTGGCGTACACAAACATTCACAAAAATATACATCCATATATATATATTTGGTTCAAAAGAATCATTTTCAAGATATTGTCAAAATACAAAAAGAAACATAAGAGTTTTTCAAAGAACTAAGCGAAGAAGACAACTAAAAACCATCAATCTATAAAATAAGGAGCTATTTTGTAATTTCTACGATAAAATTATTTTAGAAAAACAGCCATTTTTCATAATAGAAAACTAATTGAAGAGAAACAATTAAAACGTTAATTTCTTGTAAAAATATTACTCAATGAAAACCTGTACTAGTGTTTTAAAACCTCTTTACAATTTCTTCCGTCTATACTACATAATAATAAATATGGTGCAGGTTGTGAACACGTTATTAATAATCTAGTTTTAAAACAACACCGAATGATGAAACATTAGCTCTGCTGAATGGAAGAATAAATAATACTTTTAGAAAAAAGACCACACACACATTATTTTTAACTTACAAATTAACATTCGCTTGATATACAAAGTCAACAATCGTCTTTGAAATATTAACGTAAATTAAATCAACTACTCGCCTGCTACTCCTATTATCACAATATATATATATATATATATATATATATATATATATATATATATATATATATATATATATATATATATGCGTGTTTGACTTTGCATTACATAAGATGATTATTTTTAATTACATTCGAAATTTTCTTGAAAGACATTTCAACCGAGTTGTTGAACGCTTCTAATCCAAACGACTTGAAACGTTGCTTTGAATACAAAATCAATCGCTTTCATGTGTTTAATACATTCGTGATTAAATGAAAATTCCTAAACGAAATACAAGACACTAAACAGAAAGAACGATATCTGCGAGTGATTTTAATATTTTCATGTTTGTGTATGTGAGATAAAATATTGATTATTTGTATGCGTACGGATGTTGCCTCCAGTTATTCTTAAATAAACATCCTCGATTTCCGTAAATATCTTGTACGACGAGTGAAAATTTCACACGTTTCTTTTGAAATATTATTAAACAGCTCGGTACGTAGGAATATTTCATACACGTTTCGAAAAAACGGCAAACAATTTTTTTTCACATAACAACAGAAGAAAAAGTATTTTTAGGATCTAAAAAAATATATATATTAGAACAAAAAAATGTTTAACATGTAATATAATACTCAAAAAGACATTACTTAGTAATTCAAACAAAAATAACCAGTAAATAAAAAATATATTTAAAATTTCAAAATAATATTCAAGAAATATAAAGTCATCCAAATGAAACGCCTAGATTTGTGTTTTATTAAAAAGAAACATGTGTATAGAGTGGTATATAGGGAAACATGTGTATAGTTTTTTTTTTGTTTCTTTTCAATAAAACACAAATCTAAACGTTGCATTTGGATGACCCTACATAACCTATAGAACAAAATTAAAGAAATAACCAAAAATATTTTTTAAATAAAAATAAATATTTGCGACATAAAATATTTAATTTAATAAGCAAGGACAAAAGTCATTTTAAAAAATTTATATATACATATATATATATATATATGTATAATTATAATAAAATAGGATGTGGGAATAAACATCTGTGTACCTATCCGTTATTTCAAAATTGAGGAAGAGCTAGATTATAAAATCACGAATATATTAACACATGGTCTATAACTTGTTCGACAGTGATATCAAGCTCTACTGAAGCTAACTACCTACATAAATTTACATGATAACATATATTTCAAATTTGTTCGTAAGTAGAACTCAATAAAACCCACACATTATTAAAGTGAACTTTCTCTAGTATATATTTTCCCACAGAATTCATAATCATAATAAAACAGACTGGAGACAAGTATTTGTGCAGATATATGTGTGTATGTATGTATTTATTAAGAAAAAATACCAACTTCTGAAATCAAGTAATTATAAAAAAATAATTGTACAGTCAACATTCTGTTTTTTCCTCAATTATATACAAAAAAATAATAAATTCGAATTTTTTATTTCTTATAATTATTTCTTTAAATCGGAGAAATTTGGTTCATTTAACTTTCGAAACAATTATATGGAATTTATTTAAATGTAAATAATTATTCAGTTGATACTTTGAAGAAAACTATACAGTTCTGAAAAATATATCATAAATTTAAAATACATTTTAGGTTCTGTTTGTACCAAATTACATTTGATTCAATTGTACACGTGTAAGAATATAAAGTTAGACACTTATTTTTTCGATAAAATCAACATCGAATAATTTTTGATAGCATAAATAAATACAAGTCATAAAAGATGTACAGAAAACAGTATCTAAAATACGTACACACAAGTTTATAACCATGATATTTCTCTTTGGAATAAATACGTATCTAATATTAAATATGAATTATTCAAAAAAAATCATTTATTGTGTATTTAAGCTACATATTTTTAAATAAAATTCATAAGATTTGAATAAATTTGTATGTAAAACTTACGTATATAAAAAAATACGTAATGAATGAAATAAATACAATCGAAGATAGAAATTTTATTTTATATACATAAATAAATAAAACAATCTAGGACTTGTGTTTAAAATACGGTGACATAAAATTTTACGTAATTTCAATATTACAGATTCAATGCAAGTACTCAGAGACTGATTAATATTCAATAACCGGTAAAAGGTAGAGAACGTACGCTCGAACCAAGTATTTTCTGATCAGGTATTCAACTCTCAAAAATCACGTCAAATTTACATGCCAATGTACAAACGGATGATTATAGTTTAGTTATAGATTCGTTTGAGATACCGCATCCGACTGTAACGTGTAAGTAATCTGAGTAACGAACGACAGAAACTAGTCCAATAGAATGGATCTATATAAAATAAAAATACAATATATATATATATATATATATATATATATATATATATATATACATACACACACACACACACATATATATATACACTGCATCCCACAAAGTGTTCCATAAATTTGCATATAGATTCAGGGATACAAAGTAAACAAAACAAAGTATATAACATGTGATCTCCGTCGTTTCATTAATGTAATACAGGATGTTTTACATTCCTTTAATAAAGAAAATAATTTTTTGACTTAATTTTAATAGTAATATTATAAGAAAAAGTGTAAACTGATTCTTTTAATGTTTTATCACAAAAACCATTTAATTACACAATAATAATAAAAAGAAATCTAGAGAATTTTCTCCTCTATTTCTATGCCAATGAACAAAAACTAAAATAACATGACAATTACAATAACCTTATTTAAAAAAAAATCAAAAACAATTTTATGTAAAATTCAAAAAAGCTACAAAATTAATCGAGTTTTTGGTAATTGCTTTTTATACCTTTAATAGACTTATTTTTCTTAAAAATAAATAACATCTTATTAAAAATATATAGATTGTTAATTAAATTTACATTGAATAATATAAATATAATCCTTCTAAAATGCATACTTCAATTCAACTTTGTAAAGACGGATAAAATCTCTTAAATATTTATACTTCTTCCCTAATACCCATTGGATGCTATATTTATCTACCCCCTTTCTCTATTATTCATTGTATATGCATAAAATAAGCTCTTAAGATGCCCTCATAGGTAAAATTTAAAAGGATTAATGTCTAGGAATCTTGTTCATCGAATAACTAGGCATCTCCTCTTCTAATCTAATATTGATGATAATAACTGCCAAAGAAATTTCTAGAATTTACTAAAAGTCCATGTCTTCCCAAAGAAAAATAAAAATCGATATAATATGTATATATAAATAAATTTTTATAATTTCCGAGCAATTTCTCTAGTTCAATGATAAAAAAATATCCACTTCTTTACAAATAATACTTCTAGTTTTAAATTATAATGTAATAAAACTAGAGAGCAAATCAATCAATATTCATTTATAGTTATTACGTATAATTTACAAAAATATTATTGTTTTCCTGATGATTTGCTTTTACGGTAATCTTACAATCTTTTCAAAAAGTTCTGATTTTCTTTTCTATTACTTCATTCGTTCGAAATAAAATCACTGAAATCAAATACGTTATTTTGTATCAACTGACATATTTATATTCAAATTTCTTGTGGTACAGATTTTTTTCAAATCAAATGTTATTAAGTTATATTGTTTCTCGTTTAATTTTATTTTGTGATATTAAAAGTTTTGTTATTGCTTATAGAGTAAGTTAGTTCTAATAAAAAGTATCGGAAACTAGTTGGATTTTTAATCAAAATACTATAAATATTAATTGCTCTGAAACCATTGTTTAGTTTAGATATGTATATCAACTTTTTAAAATCCTATTAAATATAATATTGAGTATAAAAAAATAATACTTATAAAACGAGATTTACAGGTAAAATAATTTTATAAAAGTCACTTAAAAAGTATTTATATTGTTAATAAAATTATCAATAGATAAATGATATTCTCAGAAATAAAATGAATAAAATATTTTTAAGTACGTGCAATTTAAAATATAAGTCTTTTTTAAAATTGAATGTTGATTTATAAAATATTGAATAAATGTATACATATATATGAAAATATGAAATTGTAACAGCAAAACGATGTCATGTGACAACATTAAAGTGTTGCAAATGCAACAGTAAAATAATTCTTATAGAAATTTCTTTCATTATGGTCACCAGGTCAGTGAGAATAGGCTAGAGAAACAACAGATATTGCTCAGATAAGTATCAAAGAACTTTGAGCTCCATTAGAAAGAAGAATTTGCTTTTATAAAATGAACAATCTCTGCACGTTTCGAAAAGAAAAAAAGCACGTATGTAATTTAATTCCTTATTATCTATAGATTGAATTACTTTAGAAAAAAATGTACAAGAAGAAAATTAAAAACGTATCAGGTTTGAAATAAAGCAGGTTTAAAACTAATTTATACTGATTTTCGATGACTGGTTCAAAATGAGATTTTTTAAAATAGTTTCAATAAACTATTCAAAGTAACGTTCTATCATTTAAATGCAATAATTTTGTTGAAAAAAATGAGATCGATTATTAGACCAATTTATTATTTATTGCAATTAAATCTCAATGTTATTTCGACAAAATAAACTTTTCAATACTATTTAATATTTATAATTAAAATTTAATATACCCACTTACTTTTACATCAAAATTATCAATTTTCAACCCTTATCGAATATATCTTGTTCCATATATAATTTCTTATTTGAAAAATCCAAATGCTACAAACATGTATATCAATATTTACAGTTTTTTCGGCACAATATAAGAACTGACTTCATTTTAGAGCATACAATTTTCGGAATGCATTGTAGTTATTCGTATTATATTACGTATCGGTGTAATATGTTCATATTTTATACACAATGGTACCTTGTAACGACAAAAGATCTTGTTTATGACAAATGCTCCTGGTCATAAGTCTGATACTTGCTTAAGTATAAGACTGTTAGGTCAATGGCACGATCGATCAACGACTCAGAAAACAACTAAATAGTTTACTCCCGTGACATATACAGGTCGATCAAAAAATCATTAATTTTATAAATATGCACATTTAATATAAGACTTTCTCTCTCACACACAAACATATATATAATAATTAATTATACCATTATGAATATTAATTAAACTAATAGAAAAATTAATAATAATAAATATACTAACATGATGAAATAACCAATTCTTTACTACTATAAATCAGATCTTGCAAAATATGTTATTATATTTTTCACAAATGAACGCTCTAAAATATCATAATAAAACCCTGTTGAGTTTTCTACCTGCTTTTCTTTAGACTTTACAATTTTAAAAAAAATTAGTTTGAAATAAAAAAATTCAACAATATAACTCAATTATGATAGATATATAAACTAAATTTTTCAACAGTGTAAAATTTCTTACGAACAAGAAAAAATACTCAATATTTAATTTTCAAAAATATTATTGTAATATTTTATTCAAAACAGTCACATTTTTAAAACTGTATTTTCTATCTGACTCCTCTTGTAAATAATTTTCATATTATTTACTCTAAACCACTATTCTTCTTAAACAATACAAGTGTTTTCTAATTTACTGCTAATTTCAAACAATTTATGTTTTTTTCACATTTGTATTTTAAACTGAATAGTGCTGATAACCTGATATTCCAAGTGTAGATGAAAAATAATAAACCTATAATAGATAAACGAATTAGAAAAACTGAATTTTTTTTATACTTAAATTTATACATAAATATACAAGAAAAATTATATCTTTAATAAAAATATTATTTATGTTAAATCATTTCTAAAGCATCTGAATTGATGAAAACATATATTAAAAAAATATTCTTTATAACGATTACAAAATATAAATTCAATTTTAACCTTAACTTTATGTCAAATAATAAAAATGATACAGTAATATATAGAAAAATAAAGGTTTGAAATACACAATGATAGAAAAATTTAATCTTCATGTGATTTTAAACAGTTAAAAAATGATATAACAAAAAAACTGATACATCTTTTTATTAATATAAAACTTTCATAAATTGTGTATAACAAAACTACTTCAAAGATGCAAGAAAATAAAACCAATTTAAGAAAAGTAATTAAATCAAAATTAAAAACTAGTATCTGATAAAGATATAAACGTCGAATTGAAGCAAAAACGCTCAGTTCCTTTAAAAAAGTATAAAATGAATAAATAGACTTGAAATAAGTAAGGACATTCAGTTGTTAATTAATAATTAACAGTTTTTAATTCAAACCAAAATTTTCAGTATAAAAAACATCTAATTAATATAAACATAACATTTTAAATTCTTAAAAAATAAATTAATTTTCTTATATAATCAACGTAATGTTTTCATTTTTGTTATTTTTATCGAGTACTAAATATCTATAATATAATTAATCTTCACTGATAAAACATTTATTTTATTTTTAATTTCAATTTCGTCTTAATTATTTCATATAATATCTTAATCATTTTATATGATTAATTAAAATAACAGTTCTATGATATCATGTTCTTTCATTATTTTATACACGAATTTAGATAAGACAAGTTACTTTATAAGAACATAGATAACTGTTAATATAACCATTTTTTTAAAAAAATACGTATATATTTTTATCTTAAACTCAATATGGCAAAATGTTACTTTTTTATAAAAATATTAATTTTACATTAATTATAAACCAGGGAAACTATTTGTTATTTTTAACAAATTTTGCAAAAAATCATTCAATGAAATCAATAGCTGAATATTTTTTACAAATATATGAAAAATTGAATATTTCTATCAAAAATCACCTTGAAACATTTTAAAATAACTTAATAATAAACAGGACATTATTAAAAATTACTGTTATTTAATTAAAAATATCAGAAAACATAAGTTAGTATTTTTGAACTTATGATCATTTGGTCAATACCCCGTTATCTCCTCAATCGTTTACAATATTTAATATTGCACTGTAGTTGAAACCAAAAAAAAAAACTTATTATTTATAAAATGAAATCGTATTTATTAATCATGCTTCGAAAATATTATAAAATTATACCTCACATGCATCTGTAAAAATAATGTTAGATATTATAAAGTAGCTTTTGTGAAATGTATCATTTTATAAGACAGTTTATGTTATAGAACGAATAAAAAAAATTCTCTAAAATGTACATTTATACGAAACTGAGTGACATACGGTTGTTTGTAACTGTAAGGTTAAAGTCGAAGAACGTGAGTTACAACTGATTTATTTCATTGTAAACCCATGTAAATGGAAACGTGTTGTGTATGAAATTTATATACATTGATAAACTGTTTTTTGGTCCACATTCTAATCATAGAATAAAAGATTCAGACTTATTGTGTACTTTATACAAAAAATCGAAAAATTCCATTCACGGAACTGGTATAGCCATAATGGCACGTTCGGCCGTTAGTGTACGATATTTTAGAGATGTCTTTACCCTTACACAAACATCTCGTGCCTGTTTCAATGAAATGTTTCATAATCACCAATATTTTCCATTTTTTTTTTTTGCAGAAAAAAAATATTGTTAGTATGAAATATCAATTCAGACAACAGTTTTGCTTATGGATTTTTTCAACATCTGTCAATCTTCACAAAACAAA